>JALIZH010029170.1:0-30470 GCA_030522465.1 Rhipicephalus appendiculatus | reverse complement strand
TCACGTTATCACCTGTAATTAATGTTGGTTGTACAGTCACATCACCAAATGCCAAGTTTGGTACACGTCAAGCTGGCAAAACAGCCACAAATGCACCATGACCATGTCACATATGTCATGCTATACATGACATGCAGGTCATGATTTTATTATTACTACCTCTCATTTATGTTAGTCATGCAGAAATGTCTTGACATACTAATTTTGGTAGATATGTTGACGAAACGGCCGCTAGAGCACAACGGCCACGGCATGTAAACCATGCCGTTCATGACAAGCAAGACATGATTTTAATGATATGACTAGTCATTTACGTTCATCATACAGTCATTTTACGCTATACCAATTTTGGTATAAATCCCATTAACGACACGGTCCGGAGAGCACAAAGTCGTAGGCGTCTAGATAGATAGATGCGCTCAAAGTCACCGAAGTTCGTTAAGAAATGCTCCGAATTTAATAATTGGGTTTTTTACGTGCTCATACTACGATACGAGGCACGGCGTAGTGGAGGGCTCCGTAAATTTACACCATCTGGTGTTCTGCGCTGACATATTACACAGTACACGGGCCTCTATCATTTCCCCTTCATAGAAATGCGACTGCCGTGGCCGAGATAGAACTCGCGACATTCACGTCAGCAGCCGAGCACCATAAGCGCTACACCACCGCGGCGGGCATGATCTCGCGAACACAGCGGAGCAAGATGAACTACAAGGTTTGAATGACAAACACACAGCAACCACTCCCTGGAAGTGTAAAACAAACATCATAGAAAAGCAAATATACTACCTGTAGCACAATTCATACTTGCCCATCAGACACCTATTCTTGCACATCATCGCTGCTGTCTGAACACGCCACCCGGGCTGCCTTACCTGCATAAATGTCGTCACGCAATAAGATCGCAAAGTTACGTAATTTGGCGACTTGCTTGAACTCACCTACGTATCCGCTGAGGCGCACGCTTGTGCTTTACAGTCGCTGTCGTCGTCGTCCGACAAGGTACTGGGCCGTGGACTGTCACAGTAGGTGCACTCGAGTGAATCACGCAATAAACGTGCGTAATCAAGAAACGTCGAAAGCACGCTGATCACGCAGCACTGAGCGCGCAGACAAAGCTACGAGTCCGTTGAGGCTACTGCGACACACCACAGAACACCAACACAAAACCTGGGCACACCTCTGTACATCCGTTCCATCCAGCACGCGATAGATCTCCAGTCGACAACTAACAACGATGATAACCACGCATAATATCGATAAACACCGCACATACACAAGCGCGGCACAAACTTATCGCAGCACCGCTGACATTTTTTTTTTTTCGTGCTGAACGTCGGTTCCGCATACGTGGTTTTGGTTTGAAGTGATTGGCTCACGTACAGCACGTGATTTGAACACATCCCCAGTCAACGATTGATAACAATAATAAGCACACATAATATCAACAAACATTATAATTATACATGCACGGAGCAAGCTTATTATTCTTTCTTATTTGTTTTTCTTTTTTTAAGTGTGGTCTCGCACTCACGTCTTTACTTTTAGGTGATTGGCGGGTGGTTTTATGTGTTGGCGCGGCGGGTGATTTGAACTGAGTGAAGCGGACCCTTGTAGCGGCTTGGGCTTGTTGGAAATTCATGACAGTATACTACTCGCGCAGGGTATCAGCGCAGTGTGTCGTCCTCTTTCTTGTCCGTGTATTCTCGCACTAGTAGTAAACTGTCATGATTTGAACTGAGTTGCGGAGTGCACCGTCCCCCTTGTGTTTTTTTGTTCTCACTGTTCACCCCTTCTTTATCCTGCTCTTTCGCCACCTTGTTGACCTTGCCGGCTGCCCTGTGCGACGCTTCAGGACACGCTGCACCTCACCGGCTGTGACGATCGTCAGCGCTTTGCCCTTGCATAAATACTTCGCTTCCTTCACGACGTGAGCCTATAGTCTAGCGACTTTGAAACACGGCAAGAACGCACACGCACATGCACAGAAAACATATTTTATCGGAAAGAACCTAAATAGCGATGGGAAAGAACGAGAAACACACCAGTACAGACTTTTTGCGAAGTGTCAATTGCCCCCCCCCCCCCCCCCCAAACAGCCACCTCTTTGTTTTGTCTTTGTATTAATCCGGTGTAGCGGGAGATAGGGGCGTAGGCAGAATTGTTTTTCGGGGGGGGGGGGGGGCACCTTCTTGACTTAGAGTGGGAGCCGGGCAGGCAGATGTGGTCGGGTGTCATTTTGCGGTCTATATGTCTATATGCAATGGGGAAAAAATGACGGGGGGGGGGGGGGGGGGGAAGGGCCCGGTGTGCCACCTCCTGGCTACGCCACTGGTGGGAGATACAGATTTTATGAGAAAGGATCACTCGAGCAGAGAACCACGAACACCTTTTACAAAAGAAACATGGAGTTGCAAAGGTTGCTTGGTGAGTTTAGGAGGAAGTGCGGTAGGTCCGGTGCATATAAGTGAAACGACGGGGATACGATCACAGCTCATACGAATTTCGGGGTAATACGAATTTTCCTTTCGTCCCGGCCAAGGCCCGTTGGCCTGCAAAAAATGGAGTACGGTTGTTGTGAATCGATTTTCACACCGCGACGTTTGATACGAACGTACGCTACCGCGCAGGTACGAAGAGGTGCTGTCGGCGCTGTCGCGGAAAACGCGCCGAACACGTGCGAGCGCGGGAACGCAAACCCGGGCATGCGCGCCGCACCGGCAAATCGCCAGAAGCACGGTGTAAGATTACAGAGGGCATTGGCGTCATGCTGTTTTTTTTTTTCTTTTTTTTTTTTTTTTTTTTTTTTTTTTTTTTTTTTTTTTTTTTTTTTTGTCAAAGGCGTCGACGCGGCCTGCTCTCGTGCTGTGTTAACACGTGTCTACCTCGTGCATCGGACATCCTATGAAAGGTGGACGGGGACCGAAAGAAGTCGAGGACGCTCTTGGCGAAGGAGTCAGGCCTCACAACGTTAACATGGGTGACTGTTGAGGTCGCACTTGTGCGGACACGGCCGTAAATCTCCCAAAAAACCTCCCCAACACTTCTGCGATAACAAGAGCATAACAAAGGACCGTGGTTCTGAAATTTTGTGGCCTTGATCTATCACGTCAAAGCGCTTCTTTTGTTAGTTTCGCCGCAGTACTCCGGTGTCATTCGAAAAAGCATACTAAAATTTGGAAGGGGCTACAGCTGTCGCGGCCCCGGGCATAGCTCGGCACACTCACTCATGAGTGCACTCAACTCACACTCATTTGAACGTGGTGAGTTGAGTATGAGTGAGTACTCATGCGTGTGAGTGGACGTGAGTGTGAACGTGAGTGAGAACTCATTAGTGTGAGTGGTCGTGAGTGTGAACGTGAGTGAGTACTCATGAGTGTGAGTGGACGTGAGTGTGACCGTGAGTGAGTGCGAAGGCTGAAAAAATTGTGGTGAGTGAGTTTGAGTGAGTACTCCCTTAAAGTGCCGACTCGCGGGTCACAATGCATCTGGTTCATTAATTCAACACGAGCTTACGGGCGTATATTAACGGGTGCTGGTATGATTGCCGACAACTGAAAACTTGACTGACAATCATTCAGAGTTCTTCCTCACGTTGCTGCGGCCATGAAAAACAATAAATGAAAACGTACGCCAGCTTTCATTTGTCCATGCTTTCTGGTGATACGAATTTCGGATGATACGAATATTTCTGGTGGTCCCGTGAGATTCGTATCACCGAGGTTTCCCTCTATGTGATTGGATAAATATTCGTATCATCCGGGTATCTTTGGGTCAGCAGCCAGTTCTCGGGTGCTGACCCGAAGTCGCGAGTTTGACCCGGGTGCGGCGGTCGCATTTCGATGGAGGCGAAATGGTAGAGGCCCATGTACTTTGTAAGGTTAGGGCACGTTAACAAACACCAGGTGGTAGAAATTTCCGGAGCCCTCCACTATGGCGTCTCTACAGTAATATCGTGGTTCTGGGACGTAGCACTTTTATATTATTATTAGTATAGTCCGCTTTGACCCTTATGTCGGTCTCGCTCAAGCCTAGTGTTCTTCAGTCAACTACACAAGGCTATGCTACTATTTACCCTCCCCTCCTCCTTTCTATCCTCCTCACCCTCACTTCACTTTCCCACCCCGTTGCTATATTGTTGCATGGCTATGCTATGCTTTACCACCCCCCTCCTTTCTCTAGCTTTCCCTCTCACTTCTCTTTGTCCCTCGCTGTACTGTACTACACATGGATATGCTATGCTTTACCCTCCCCTCCTTCTTTCTCTCCTGCTCACTTTTACATCACTCCTCCTCGCACTCACTTCTCTTTCCCCCCTCACTGTACTGTACTACGCATGGCGGTTCTATGCTTTACTCTCCCTCTTTTTTTCCTTTCACCTTACATTCGCTTCCCTTCCCGCAACATTTTTCGGCAATACTATACATGGCTATGCTTGACATGTTTTTGCCTTTGTGATTCCACACATGGCTTTGCTGTACTTTACCCTCTCTCTTCCTCCTTTATCTCATCCTCACCCTCGCTTCCATTTTTTGTCCATTTCTATACTGTACTATACACGGTGAGGTTGTGTTCTACCCCCCTCGTCCTTTTCCCCCTCAACCTCGCTTTCCCTTCCCACCCCTTGGTATACTATAGAACACTCGGCTACATGATATCCTGGCTACGATATGCTTTACCCTTTACTCTTCTCATTTCCATCCTCCTCATCTTCGCTCCCCTTTCTCCTACCCTCTCTATACCATACTACACATAGCTATGCTATACGCGGTTTTCCCTGCGTGGCGCCATGCGTGGCTGTGCTTTGTCTTACCCTCTTTCTTCCCCCCTTCTTCTTTCTCTCCTTCTCACCCTCACTTCCTTTTCCCGCACCCTTTCTGTATTAGGCTATGCAAGCATGGTTTCTTTCCTGTGCGACGCCATACAAGGCTTTTCTGTGCTTTACTCTCTCCGCTCTTCCTTGCCTTCATATTCACCCTCTCAATACTCCCCATTACCCTCACATTCTTTTCCCGCACTCTTGCTACACATGGATATGCTCTACATGGGTTTGTCTGCATGACGCCAAGCGACGACATGAGATCACAGCATACGATGACAGTATACTTCCTCCTCTCCCTCCTCACCCTCACATCCCTCCTCCTCAAGTTCACTACCCTTTCTCACACCCTTGCTACATATACCCACACTATACATGGCTATGCTATGCATGGTTTTGCCTGTGTGACGCCAACCGACATGAGACGATTACAGCATACGATGACAGCCCGGGCCTCTATAATGCTCTCCGCACTTAAAAAAAACCATTAAAGAAGAGATCCCATGCACACGGAGAATATACATGCCTACACGCTTCCCATGCTTTCCACTAAAGAACTTTGTCAAAAAGGTAGCCTGGTAACGAGGGCCCTTCGTTTGGAAAATACCTTAAAGCGAAGCCAGAACATTAATTATACCTTAATTAGAACATTAATTAGAGAGGGAAGCCAACTTTTACGACTTTTGCAAGTGGTCCATCAAACACGGAGACACTTTCTGTACCTCAAAAACGGGATATGTTTTTTTTCGTATTTAGGGCGGTTTCTTTTATGTTTCAGTAAACAGTCAGGCATTCTTCAAGATTACGTAGATTTCGGTCGTTGATTCCACGGAAACTCTTCATCAAACACGGAGACACTTTCTGTACCTCAAAAACCGGACATGTTTTTTCGTATTTAGGGCGGTTTCTGTTATGTTTCAATAAACAGTCAGGCATCCTTCAAGATTAAGTAGATTTTGTTCGTTGATTCCACGGAAACTTTTAAGAGTGTACCTTGCTGTCGTGCGAAAGAACATACGTACTAAGATTAGGAAGGGGCTACTCGCTGTCAGGTGAACACGGCAAACTATGTCCCTTCATTGCACGCGCCGTATAATTGTGTGTACCAGCACGACCGCTGACGTCTCATAACTTTACTGGACATCATTACTAGCTGTATGTAACGTTACTGCATTCCTCAAAAGCAATAACGAAAGGCAGCCAAGCAACAGCATCTGCGTGCGCACGGTTCCCCTTCAGTGGGGGCGAAGGTTCGTCGCGGCGCCCCCCCCTACCTATTATGTCAATTTATGGGGCCGGCTTCGCCCCCCCCCCCCCCACCATACTCCCTTTCACCTTTGAGGTCCCCAGATTGGCAGGTATGCAAGTGTGTTGCACGAGTATCCGGGTCCGAGCTAGTTGGTAAAGCGACATGCTGAAACTGATAAGTGCACCAAGACAAGGTAAACGAAAACGAACTCACAGAGAGCTACTTCCTACTGATATTTATTGCAAAACGAAGACGCCATATATGTGGTTTTCTTCGCTCATCACATGGTAAAACGCATGCTTGAGAACACATGATATTCAAAATTTTTTCTTATGCATGTAGCCTTGCTTATTTCTTTTAAGATTAAAAATGTTAACGTTCGCACAAACGAAGGGCGACGAAGCAAAAATCTCTTGATATCATGCAGGAATAGTTTTTCACCAAGCACACGAATATGCCATCGAAGGCGAAATTGACTAATTGGAGATGGTGACATGAAATTAATGTGGGTGTCAAAGTAGCAGCCAGCAACAAGGAATGGGACCTGAAAACAGTGTGCGTCAAGAGGTAAAACCTAACGGGAAAAAAAAGGGGAGGTCGTCAGAAGATAACAACGAAATCCATTGGTTTAGCAAAAACGCAAACACTTTCTTCGAGAGCGACATTAGAGCGCTTGGTCAAAAAACATTTCCTCCATGATAGCAAGAGATCTTAGCTTTGTCATCCTGGTTGTGTGCAAATGTCAAGATTTACAATATTTAGCGAAATAAGCTAGACTAAAAAAATTACAAGAATTTTTCAGTGGCCTCTGTTCTGCGGCATGGGATGTTACCACATCATATAGCAAAGAAAACTACACAGATAGCGTGTTAATTTAAAAGTACCAGTTGGAAGTACCACACGTTGTGTTTGTTTTCATTGTCCTTTTCTTGATGCGCTGGCCTCTGTTCTGCGGCATGGGATGTTACCACATCATATAGCAAAGAAAACTACACAGATAGCGTGTTAATTTAAAAGTACCAGTTTTAAGTACCACACTTTGTGTTTGTTTTCATTGTCCTTTTCTTGATGCGCTTGCCGTTTTCAGTACGCAAGTGTGTCTTTCAGGCCTCTCATCTGCTGCTGTGTTAATTATGACACTTTTATTTGCTTCATTCATGTCGATATTGAGTTACCAACTCGCCCAGGCCACCACTTAGTATATCGCCTTCCTCATTTGGCTGTCTTCGACTTAGTGCGCGTCCTTGTTTTTTCAGTGCACGTGTCTATTTGCCAGTAGCTTGCAGCCACATTTGCTTAGAGAATGGGCTGTCTCCTGTTTTCAGTTGCCATCTTTGTATTTGAATTGTTTAAGTAGTAGCGACACGATTTCGAGCCATCGCAAAACGGACATTTATCGTTTCCTTGGCATGCAGTGTAACACTCCTCCACTCAGGGGTCAGACACCTTGATCAAATATTTTACTTTGATTTTAAAATTTTCGTTACTGAGAATCTGGAAGCCAGCCTCAATGCCAGGGACATTATCCCGAGTCAATACAGTTCCAGAACTTTGTGTCCTGCACATAGGTCGTCAAACTCACTCATGAGTAGACTTCTCACTCAGACTGAGATCGAGCCGCGGGTCTGAGTTTGAGTGAGTCCGGGTGCGTAATATTTTGTTGAGTTTGAGTCAGAGTGAGTCCGGCTCAGAAAAATTTTAGTGAGTCTGAGTCAAAGTGAGTCCAATTGAGGAAAATGTTGGCGAGTCTGAGTCCGAGTGAGCCCCAAGCTCAAAATGTATTTCTTGAGTGAGCCTCAGTGAGCACTACACTTTTTTGCCGATCTGTGGTTCTACTTACGCAACTTAGCTTTACTATCAACCTTACGTAGGTTCACGTTTATACTCGCACCGGCTCACGCATACTTCAAAGCACCAGCGTTCATACGCCAGCTCACTATTTATTCATCAGAAACGTGAGTTTCGGAGGAGCACGGGAGTGCCGTGACCTCCCCCCCCCCCCGCCCCCCCAAAACACTTTCTCGGGAATTTTTGATAAAAATATCTCATGTCAGTTGTCTCTTTCAAAACAAAAGTCGTCACTGGATTGCAACCACTGAGTACACCACCGATTACGTGAGATATTGTTGTTAAAGAGCATTTACACCAAGTTCGAAGAAGCTAATTGTACGCCAATGAACTCATTAGTCGGCTCACTCAGACTCAGATGGAGCCGTGAGTCTGAGTCTAAGTGAATCCTGCTGGGAAAAATTTTCGTGAGTCTGAGTCCGAGTGAGTCGGGCTGGTAAAAGTTTTAGTGAATCTGAGTCCGAGTGAGTCCCAAGGGCAAAACATTTCATGAGTGAGTCTGAGTGAGCTCCACATGTTTTGCCGACCTATGGTCCTGGATGCAGCCTAAATCGCAGAAATCAGTCGGGGTCACTGGACGACAATTCAGTCATCATTGTTTACGTGCATCAAAAGCAGGTGAAAAGTCTGCCGCTAGTGCGTCGCAATTTGCTGTCGGCCTGTGATTACACATCACTGAGAAGATGCCCCCTTAAAGTTAAAACAAAAAAATGTTTTTTTTAAGGTAGCGCTAATAAAAATATATTCAATTCATTCCCAGGTATCACAATACTCTTTTTAGGGTTCTCGACACCAGTGTTCTTATTTAAAGAAACAATCCGAAAATATTTAAAATTCGTATCAGTACTGCTTTCATGCCTTTGCTTCGCAGCGTCGTGGCATGATGTATTCATTTGGAAACCATGTAGCTATCCTTAGAAATCATACGATATACCTTTGGTCAGCAACTTGTGCATTTTTTATGCCTCGTTAGGTCTATATATATCTGTATCGTAGATAATCAGGCTATATAAATATTGATATCCTTGCGGAAGGGCTTGAACAGCCAGACTTAGTTGCACATATCATCTTTCTGCATTTCTGCACCTTTGTGGTGTGCCAGATAGAATACAGTAGAATTGAATATTTCTAAATAGTTTGACTTATGTTTTCGGCGCTGTGTTTACATCGAGTCTTACCCAAAGTGCACCAATACACGCGCACGAAAAACCTTCATTTACGGTGATACAGCACAGTTGATAATGCTGTATGCATAGTTTGCCGCTAAAGAACACGCACACGAAAGAGAAGACGAGGACGACACCACGGGCGGCTGTGCATGAAAGAAAGGAGACCTAACAGCACTCCTCTGTTTCATGCGTCTCGTCTGTGCATGTTTCATCATTGTGAATGTAAACAAGCTGACCCAACTAATAAGCCTTCCATGCATATATTCCTGTTGTGAGCCTCTTCCACAATAAGTTCTGTATTTTTCTTGCAAATGTCTAGCGATTTAGAGCTTATTCGAGAACATCTGTCTAACTTCCTTGTGAAACACTGTCTGTTACATGGATATTTTCAGGAATTAAAAGATATATAGCATTTTATCTGCCGATGCCACTGCATCGAAACAGTTGCTCATGAATGCACTCGAAGCAGAATAAAATTAGCATGTCTTATAGATTTTTGACAACAGTGAGCCTCACTTGTGGCCTCGTAAGTGAAGGAATCTTTTTTTTTTTTACCAATGAGCAACCTGTGAAAGACTGATTATAAAATGATCCAGTATACATTATTTATGTAACTGGAGTAGAAGTCTACAGCTGAGCTTAACAAATACACTCTGCTGTGTTTCCAGTAGCAGTGGTCATTGTATAAGCGCTATGTATCTGCTCACATGGGGGCTTGCTCGGTCATTGGTGCATATGTGAAATCTCCCCAAAGAGGGAGGAGAGTGCTTGCTTGGGGTTTTACGCTAGTGTAAGTTTCATTTAGTAGATTGAACATCTGTGCTGCGTACATGTCTACGAAAAGATCCTTCATGGTAAATGATGAGTAATGCTACTCTTCTGTCTGAATCGGTAACATGGTTTATATTTTGTTTATCAGCCATTGTAGTGGCTTACTGGTTATGGTGTTCTAATCTAAGCAAAAAATCTTCGTATAAAGGCTGAAAAGTGAGTATCCTGGTACATTTCGAGCATTTTGTGAGGTGCATGATATGATGGGAGAAGCATTTTCTTTCCTCACCATGTATCTTTGCTAACATTTTCAGTGAGCCATGGTGTAGACTAAAATGTAAAAATGCTTGCGTACGTAGATGTGTGCAGTAATAAACCTCAAGTGGTGTAGTAGTACTAGAGCTTTCTATTATAGGATACCTCATCATGAGATTCTGATTGTTCCCAATATTTTTAAACGTTTAGTTTAATGTTAAGTATGTCTTGTATGCAGACTGTTGAAAGGACTGCGCACTACATCGCATTCGATGGACTGGGTGCTGACGATGCAGTGCACTCTTCATCATATCCCGAAAACAGCTGTTTCGGGTTCACGACCTCACTCAGAGGGTTGCAGTAGTGGTGGAAGCTCCTCGAAGGGTGCTACAAATACCTTCTACATTACGAAAGCAACATTTTGCTGCTCCAAAAATTGCTCCAGATCCTAATTTGGCTGTCGCATCCCTGCTAGTTGTAACTGATTACTGTTTCACCCTGCTTTTGTGTGTCCATTTCATATTGTTTGAAATTGCGTTGTTTTACGGCAACATGTTATCAATTATGTGATGCGCTTATTATTTTACATCTTTACATCAAGTATTCTGCATGGTTCGGATGCAGTGACACTGTTAAGCCATTGTAATGGTGCTTATTGGTTTCACTCCGGTGTTATTGTTTCTCCAGCATTCTGAATGTTTGAACACACAAGGAATATTGTGAAATGAAAACTCCTAGTCATGTATGTTACACATCAGGCATGCCACGAGATGTGCAAACTGTGTCGTATCAATATGGAGATTGCAATTTGCTTTGATGTATTATTTAAGTAAATTAGAGAAATAAGGCATGCTGCACTGCACTACTGTTCTTGCTGTTTGTATGCTTCACTACATTGTACTTGTGTGTTGCACTGAAGCATGTTAAAACAAGTTTTCATTTTAAAGTGCAAATAAAGGCTCTTTTGTTACATTTTGATACACGTGCCTTGCGTTATTGCTCCATGCCATGCAATTCGCATCCTATTTGATGTCTTTGGACGCAAATGCAACGCCGCTCTGCACACTCGAAAAATGTCTTTGAACAGCCTACAATTTGTGTCTGAATCCTGTACGAGCTCTGTGTTTAATAAAGCTTGATTTCATTTTGCACTATGGAATAACTGTGTGAATGTCGTGCTATATGTGACAACACATTTTGAGTCATGCCTTTGTAATTCAGCTATGATTACATTGTGTATGTGAGGGCCATATATCCTGTGCGTCATATGCACCGTAAAAATAGCGCTGGGGCCAGTATTTTCCCACTGTGGCAGGAGCCACTATGATTAGTCTAGTGGCCATAAGAGGACTAGCTAAAGGGTCAGCTTTCTAGCGCTTCTATTGGAGCCAACTGGGAGGGGGTACCGCTCAAATTATGGAATTTTCGCATGGGCGTTGGGGCGTAATTGTGCATAAGCACCCCTACGCCCTTTTGCCGTATGGGTGTAATCTTGCTATTACACCCATGGGTGTGAACATTCTTGTTCACACCCATGGGTGAAAATTTGGAAATACGCCCATTATATAGGTGTAATCCTGCCTGTTACACCCATTTTGTGGGGTGTAGGGGTGTGAGTTATAGACACCATATTACGCCCATATGGGTGTAATCTGGTTTACAGTGTGGAAAGCGCGTATTAATGAATGTCGAGACGAACGCAAAAAAAATAAGAATTCATGCGCAAATTTTGATGTTACTGGTCTTCAAAGTTCAAAATTCGAGCAGACGATGTCGAGAAACGTTCTATTTCGCATTTGGCTGTCCCACTGACGTGAAATGCCGTTTCCAATCACCGCGCGCCTCTTATAAGGACATACGAGAAGTGCCGCCTCATGGTGGTCTTCAAAGTTCACGCAGTGCCTCTTCACCGCTCTTTTTGAGGGCGTTAGCTACCACGGCTACAATGAACCACATTCCTCGGCTACCAGACGCTCCGATATGATTTCTAAAAGTTTGCCAGACCTAACATACCACATTCACGAGCTCTTGCGACAGAGCGATGACTTGCTTTGCGTGTCGCATGAGGACATATCATTGCAAATTGCGTTTCGCGGATGTCGGTGTGGCCGATGTCGCCCGATGATGCAAAAGGCAAACAGCGGAAACGTACCGCATGATTACCATTCCCGTCATTTACAAAGCACCCTTAGCGCAGACTCCATTCCTTTCAATATGCGTCATTTGGAGACAGAAATTATTATTTTCTGGGAAAGTATAAAAAGGGGCTTTATATTTTTCAGCGCTCAATAATATTGCCTGGCTATGACCACATCAATAATAAATGCTACTTGTCACGCTAAGCCAATCAAAACGTTAAAGACGTCGTTTCGCAGAAATTCCTGTGTCGATGTCGGCGTCGCTGGTTGTGGGCGAAAAATCTTCATCTTGACCGCGACCGAAAAAACGAGAAAAACGAGAAAGAGGCAATAAAAATAAAATAAAATTAATCTTCGGCTCGAGCGAGAATCAATTCTAGGCCGCATGCGTTGCTAGCAAGTGTTATACCGTAGAGCAACGCTTCTGCTTGACAGTGTTCCAGAAAAAACTACTACTATATGAATGTCATGTAGTGGAAGGAGTCTCCTCAACGCACCAATATTAACGCGATAGCGTTAAAGAGCTCGTTTCGCAGAAATTCCGGCGTCGGTGTCGGCGTCGGCGTCGTTGGTTGTGAGCGAAAAATCATCATCTTGTCCGTGACCGAAAAATCGAAAAAGATGCAAATAAAATAAATAATAAAAATTTTCGGGTCCGAGTGAGGATCGAACCCGGGTCGTCTGCGTGGCAAGCAGGTGTTCTACCACACAGCCATGCCTCTGCTTGGATATACTGTGAAAATAACTTCCTCTGCTTGCAAATGCAGTGAAAATAACTTTCATGCTTCGCAAACGCAAGCGTCCTTTATATAGGCGTCGCAATATAACATGTAATATCCCAGGAATATTGCGTGGTACAAGCGTAAATTTCCATCGGGTGTCAGAATATGTGATTATCATAACTATTCCATAGTTTAAAGCCAGCCACCCAATAAAAACGGCACACACCTTACTGCGCGTATTCCCTTAACACCGCGTAGTGGGTGCATAGCAAGTTCGAAAACATTTCCCACATTTTCCGCGCATAATTTCTCCTGGTGTAAACCATACTACCCATTACATAGTATGCACTAAGTGATTGAAGTACGCAGTAGAGACGGGATATCGCTATCGCGTTCAACTCTTAAAGGCGAAGCTTAAGGGTCCCCCCAATTTTGTGTAGCAGAAGGGTAGAATCGCGCCGTGTGTCAAGACATCTGAATTGCGCCGGAGTGGGTGTTTTGAAGGACCACCCATTACAAAGCGCTCACAGATATTTAATCAGCATCAGGGGAGAGTGTAAAGGATAGGATACGAGCGCGAAATGGCGAGAAGAAAAGGTAGTAAAAGAGAAAATCCAAGAAAGAAAGAATAACGGAAAGAGAGGTAAAGTGATATATATATAAAGGGAAAAAGACATCAAGAAATAGTATGCAAGCGTGAAGTACAGAGACAGACAATAATCTTAAAAATTGAGGAATTTAATTCTTTGTGGCTTCGTGAAACAAAAGCGCGGTTGTCAGTTTCTCTTTCTTGAATCTTCCGTGACCTTGGGTATTTCGGCAATGACGATTTCATGCAAATAGGAAGAAAGCGAGAAATAAAGAGAGAGAGAGAGAGACAGAGAGAAAGAAAGGAAGAAAGAGCAAGAATTATATAGAAAGATAAGTCGACAGAAATAGAAAGAGACAAAAAAGTCAGGAAAAACAGAGAGGAGATAGTGAAAAGAAGGAGGAGATGAATAGAGACAAAGAAGACTAAATAAAAAGAAAAAACGCTGCCAAATTCTGCACTTGTTTGAGGCTTGGCATCACTAGTGCGAATATTCGACCCGAAAGACGACAGCATTCGAAAAAAGCAAAAGAGATATTTCTTGACCGCCGAGTGCACGTCAAATATGAGGCCTCATTGAATCACCGCTTGAACTGATACACTTTTTATTTTGTATGAATTGTTCAAGTTTAGGCTTGAATCAAGAAACTATGGTAAAGCTTCTTTCATGAACCTAGGGAACGCATGGCTCTGTTTGACACATAATTTAAGTTTCGTTGATTCGTTACGACCACACACATTAGATGATCTTTTTTTTTACCGCAGTGGAAGGCCTGTCGTACTTTTTATAGGTTTTCAAAATTAAAAACTTGTGAAGCGCTCGCTGCGATATCTGCCAATAGCCCAGATGGCAGGTTATTGTGATTGTAAAGCAAGTGCAGGAGCATGAGAAGCTCTAGACATTCAGAAAGTGAAGCTGCTTTCAACCCTACACCACTTACACGGTTGACAAGCGTTTCACTGAACGGTAATGAAACATGATGAAATTATGCTGGCATTGGTAACCCACATCCAATATTTCCCATGAAACTAGGACAGGGAAGCAGCTGTACTATGCAGACACACAGCCCTGACACATAATTACATCAGAATGATTTGCATACATATGAATGTTTTCTTTTATCTGCTCTGATTTTTGACTGCATTATAATTGAAACCATTGCAGGAACAGAATTGCTTTCATAGTTCCTCCATTAAAAAATATTGATTTGTTTCTGTAGTTATTTGACAATGAAATGTAATTATTGGCTAGTGGTAGGATATAAGAGCCACAGGAACACACACTTCTCTACCGCAACCTCCCTTGTGACTTCGCCGAGCAAAACACTGGTGAGTTAACCTAGGCATACGGTGACACTCCAGCAATCATTGAATATGTGCGTGATACCACCTTCTTCTTGTTAGTAAGACCTATTTCTTGTTGATTAGATAAGTGACCTAATATTGTGTAAAACGTGAAGACTGCTTGTTTGTTAAGATTTTAAGAAATTAATCGTGCTGGAACTGTGTTCTCTTGTATATTACTTACGTTTTATTGCAATCTGTATTGAAAGCAAGTTCACAAAATCAAAACCATTATCTCATCCTGTGAAAATGTTTTCGTGTAATTTCTGATAATGCCAAGTTTAAGTTTCAGGTCCGACAATATGTTAATCATGCAATAATCCTACGGCATAGGAATAAAATAAAAGCTAAATTATATTGACTAACATCACAGAAGTAACTTTATTGAAATAATGAAGGAGTAACAATAATAAAGTAATAACGAAAATATTGATGTTTTAAAAAATGTTTTACATTTTTCGTGCGATCGTCGTGCAGTTATATTTTTTCTTTAACTTTTTTACAGTGCCGGTGAACATGAATGCTTTCGTTGGATTAAACGCCCTTGCGTGGGTTGCCGTTGCTTTAGGTATGGCTTTCCATTCAAAATGTCTGTTCTAAATTTTTTATGTCCAATTTTTGTAAATATGATATGCTCGAACATGCATAGAAATCTGCTCTCCCAACAGAGGTGCGCTAAAAAAACATCAGAGAGCGTGGCAAAGTTTATTCAAGAAATAGTAATGTAATCAAAGATTTTGGAAATAACATCAGGGTTCATGGTAGTGATGTCAAGACCTGTAAGAAACGTCTATGTGGCATTTTTTGTTAAGAATACGGCAACTTCTTCTTTTTATTTCTACCGCATGTTGTCCATTAGTAAAAAAAAGAGGTTGAATAGTAAGCGCAACAATTTCAACTAACGCTTATTTTCGTGAGTTATCGAATGATTCGACATGACATTCCTTCTATATTACGCTTTTAATCATAGTTAGCACGTATGTTCGCTTAAATTGTAAGTTTTGACATTTGAGCATGCGCAATATCATGACAACTGATGCGTTTCGAGCTTTTTTGCATTGAACGATTCACCAGCGTTAAGCGCAAATTTTATTCAACAAAAAGACAAAACGGACACGCTCAGACAGCTGTCCATTCGCATTAGCGCCCGTCCGTTTTTCCATTCTCCTGTTACCCAAATGCTTTGGCACCTATCCCTCGTGCAACGCCTTATATCAGAAATATACAACGATGAGCCGGTGAAACAAGTTATACCTCCATGTTCTACGTAATTCTTCCTATACTTTGCATGGTCACAAAAAATCGTGATAATACGAACTCACGAAATTATATATGATATGAACGATGTACAAGTCATAAAATGACGCTGTTACTTTAGCATCAATGAAAACACATGATGACCAAGATATGGGCAAATGTTTTGAGATAAACATATAGCAAGTATCCAGACACCTCATGGGCAATCACTTTTTAGTGTCTATTTTATTTGTTCTGTTATGAGAATGCTGGTGCGAGCATGCGAATGCTGAGAGTAGTGTTAATCAGCATCTTCCTACGAAGCGTGAACTGCTTCAGTAGACAGGTGAAAGCGTGCTCACGTTGGCACAGAATGAAGGATGACAATTTACCATACCACTCTACACAATATGTTATCTCAGACTTGCTAGGGCAACATAAATCACACACTTACGACTTTTCAACTTATCAATTAAAACGCATTTGTTGTTTGCAGCTGTGCTTATCAACGAAGCTGCTGCTCTTGGTGGTGGTGTCGGAGGCAATAGAGGGTTCGGCCGCAAGAAGTGAATCACTGCACATCAAATCCAGAGTCATGGCTCTGTCAAGAAATTGAAACCTTCATGACTTTAATAAAGTGGTGGAAGTCAACACCTACCTTTTGTCTTTCATATAGGCGCAAATTGAAAACGAAGCTTAACGCGATGTATTATTCAAAACGACAAGCTTTTAAAGTTTTTAGTGGACCTATAGAGGTTCTAAACTCGTTAGATATATGCTGCGAGAGAGCCGTATTTCCGCAACACACCCATTTCTACCCTGTTGTTTTTCGTGCCTTTTTGATTGGAGTCGAATATCACTAGGCTGTCTTTATGAAGGATGATATAAAACAAGTGCGAGAGTGGAGCAGCCTGAATAAGCTGGAAAACGCACTAAGAGGCTTATAAAAATGCGTGTTTCAAGAACTGCCTGCTTCAAGGACCGATCAAGTGTTCCGGTTGCATTAGCAATACGGCATGAACCCATTACGAAGCGCTCACAGATATTTAATCATCATGAGCTGAAAAAGCATCAACAAACACAGCAGCTGGTAGGTTGGCGTGCTGCCTTACCGACGCGTAGTGCGCCCTTCGCTGGTTCGCAAAAGGAAGAATTATGGCGTAGTGCGCACATTTAGGAATTCTAGGATAGTTTTAAACGGCCAATTACGCGCACATTGTTCGTGTCCTAGAGGCACGTTGAGGCATCCCCTGAAAACCGAAGCAAGACTAGCAATTCAGAAGGCGATGCTCAAGGGGCCCTATAACGCTATCGCGTTCTATTCTTGAAGGCGAAGCTAAAGCGTCCTCCGTGTTTCTTCGTCACGCAGTGGCGGTAGTTGCTTGAGCAAGTGCTATAATTTACTGTCTTGAACACTTCGCAAATTGTGTAGGTAATTGCCACGGTTTATATTTCACTGCACGTATTTCGTCAGCAGTCACGCCACATTCTTTCCGTGTTCCTAAATTGGCCTTTAGATCAGTGGTCCTTTAGATCACGTACTAATGAAGGTTGGGAGGGCTTTCGGCATTACATTCCGGCAAAGTGTATGACCTTTCTGCTCATTTTTCTAGGTTCTGTTTCGCAAAGATAATTCACACACATGCAGAGTTTGATGCGTTAATCACTTTTTTGAGATATCAAATTCATATGCCGGCAAAGTAGCTCGAAACTATTTCGGTTATCTCAACAAAGCCGACATTATTATCGAGCTCTTTAAAAAAGGCTGAGGTATTTATCTCACAGATAATCCGGACAGTAATTACATTTGTCAAAAATGACTGTCATTTTTGCTTCATTCGTGCATTTGAGTATAGCTCCGTAATTAACTTGTCAAAGCTAGCCATATGCGCAAGAAACGTACTTCGCTAAATGTGAATGTTTTATAGCGAAATAAGAGGCCCCATGTGGGTTGTAGAACATCCGCTATTACTTCACTCCGAACCAATTATTGTACACTCAATCATGAAACAAGAACGTCAGAACCACGAGTGTTACTGTCCACTGCAGCATTCGAATCTGAAAAACGGAAAAAAATTGACGGCAGATCCATGAGGTGAATGATGATGAGATTGGGCGAAGCTCCTGGAAGTAATCATCGGTTAAACCGTGAAATTTCTTCCGTTAATTCGCCCGATAAAATTGACGTTAAACGATTGATTAAATGTTTTATCAAACTTTTATTGCTGGTTTCCGTTGTCCTTTCATTATGACCGCTTTGTGGTCGGTGACATGTAAGCTAAGTGGTTCTTGCATACGAGCACACACCGACGGCAACGAGCATCGTCAACTACAAACCTGTATCGCGATATGGTTTTGATTATAAAACCATTGCTTTAGAAAACACCTGGCGTCTTTCGTTAAGCAGCTGGCGTCTTTTCGTTTTGCTTTAGAAACATCTGGCGTCTTTTCGTTTTGCTTTTAGAAAACATCTGGCGTCTTTCGTTGGTTTATTTCATCAATCAACGGCGTTTTGAACAAAATTTTTATTGTTTAATCACGCACAGGAGAAATCTCACCAGGCACTACCTTGGAGGTAAACAATGGCTGCTACTGGGAATGAGAGACAGCAGAAGTCGGCTTTTAACACTTCTACTTCTACTAACGTTTCCTACTGGAACATGTCCAATGGCTGCTAATGGGGAATGAGAGACAGAAGAATTCGGCTTTTAGTTAACGCGCACGCTGCGAATTTTTTATTGTTCAACAACGCACAGGAGAAATCTCCCACCGGCACCACCTTGGAGGTCAACGCGTAAGACTGGTTACGCACTACGACGAGGGACGAACGGGTGCCGCTTTAAGGAGCTTCGCCCCTAAAAATTACGTACGTCGTTTTATTTGGGCGGTATCGATGGGAGGCAATATGCTGCAACTATTATAGAGTGGCTGATCACAATCTTGAAGATATACTTTTGCTGCTGAAAGTCTCATACGCATGAAAATACTTTCTAGAATTTCGAAATTTAATACATTTGGCTTCACAGGCAGTAAGTAAGTACTTATTCAGAGGGTGGGACGTGTTACAGAAGCCTTTTGTTAACTTAACGTCATAAGTGTCCCACGAAACTTTTTCAATATAAATCGGATTATATAAAAATTGAAGGACACTTTGTACATTCCAAAGTGTGTTCGGCGAAAGCGTGTGGCCATTCCACTGATTATGCCATGCCTTTTTTCTTTTACACTCTCAGTGGCATACGACACAAACCTAATGGGTGCGTGTTTTCTTCTTTAATTTTTTACCGCGAATCGCAGCGAGACGCGAGACTCATCTACCTCCGTTCGCATGCGTTAGTATTTTCTCGCGCTTTGCGCATCGTGCAAACGCCATCCGCGTTCCAGCTCTTAAGTTGACGGACCCTTTGTAAATTGGAAAGTGTATTCCGTGAACGCCTGGGTCCATTGAGACGGCGTCGGTCAGAATGATTGCAAACTCTGGTCACAGCGACGCTACGCAAGCAAAGCGCGAGCGCTATAGAGTCCGACGCGACCGGCGTCCGTCTGCGCATCCCGGTGGTCACCTGGCTCAGTGCCAGAGCTCGGATGGACGGACGGACGGACATGGACGGATGAACGGATGGACGGACAGGCGGATGGATAGACGGACGGACGGACGGACGGACGGACGGACGAACAGACAGACAGACAGACAGACAGACAGACAGACAGACGGACGGACGCCGGACGAAGGTCGGACGGACACCGGACGGACGTGAGCATGAGATATTAAAGACTTTCGCCTTAAAGATTACACCATCCACCGCTAAAGGGAACCATGTGTAGATGCGAAGCAGCGGGCGCTAACGCTTACACTGGCGGCGGCGTTGACGCTGGCGCTCATCGCAGCGTTGCACAGGAGAGAAACCTGGGGGGCGCAAAGCACGCAGTGATGGACGGTTGTTTCCTACTGGAACATCCCAATCGCTGCTGGGCAATGAGAGACAGAAGACTCGGACTGGACACAGAGACCCGCAGTTCGCTTTTAGTTAACGCGCATGCTGCGAATTTTTCATCGTTCGGCAACGCACAGGAGAAATCTCCCACCGGCACCACCTTGCAGGTCAAGATCCATTGCCATATATACGGGGTGGCCAGTGAACGGTTGTGCAGCGCGAGCAGTCGGTTTTTTCAACCAAGAAACTCGCTAGCAGACGCTGCCTGCATCGGCGTTGCGTGGCGAGAGAGGGGGAGCGTAGGAGAGGAGAGAGGGGGGAGGGGACGCGCATGCGCATTGGGGGTGTGGTTGCCGCGGGGGGGGGGGGTGCCTAGAGGAGAGAGATGGGGGAGGGGACGCGAATGCGCAGTGAGGGTGTAGACGCCGCGGGGAGGGATGCCTAAAGGAGAGAAAGGGGGGAAGCGTAGGAGAGGGAGGGGCAGGGGACGCGCATGCGCAATGGGGGGTGTTAGCGCCGCGGGAGGGATGCCTAGAGGAGAGAGGGGGGAGGGGACGCGCATGCGCTATGGGTGTGTAAACGCCGCGGGCGGGAGGGATACCTAGAGGAAAGAGAGGGGAAGCACAGCAGAGGAGGTGTGTGGGGAGGGTTTGCGCATGTGCAGTAAGGGTTGTGAGGACGCACACCACCAGCACTACCGCCGGACGGACGGATGGACACCGGACGGACGGACACCGGACGGACGGGAGCATGAGACATTAAAGGCTTTCGCCTTAATAAATGCTAACGCAATTTACAGGCATGCGTACTAACAATACTCAACTTTCTAGCTGCCTTCGCGTAGCATGTGTCTCTTAAATTCCCCTTCAGACCATATTCATTCCAGTAAAGAAAAGCTCTTCGTCATGGTATAGACACGAGCTACAAAGAGCACACAGGCACCACATCGATATTAGTGATCTGTGTTAGTACGGAGTAACTGCGTTCTTCATAGAACTCAGAGAATTAGACACAAATTACTGTGGTACGAGTCAAGGAGTGTGTAGAAGTACAACAAACCAAACGTAGCTAAAAAGTTCTGATTTCTAACAACGTTCAAAAATTTCTTCCAGATCATTAAGACACTCTTTGCAGCTAGCAGCAATTTATTAGGACAAGCCCAAGGCGCTGTGGAGAGACATACACCTCATTTACATCCCAAAAACGCAACAACTTCACCTTTTGCGTTTGACGCTCGCTCGCAAGCGCTCAATTGTACTCTGCTCGACACCTCAGTGCATAATTAGATAACCCTGCCCTAACCATTGCGGCTACGCGCATGAGTCATTTCGTTATGAGCAGGCTCGGTTCTTCCATTTCGTACGCTTGTTATTGTGCAACGCGGCAAGGTTTCACGGAACGCTTCCAAATATCCACTGTTGGCCGCTGCTCTAATACAAGTATTGGTGTTACTTTTCTGCAAATCGGTGTGGGAGGCAATATGACGCCCATGACACTCTCGGGGCCGTTTCGCTAGCTTGATATACACCAAATTTGGTATTGAGTGACGTGACTGTATGACGAACGTAAATGCCAAGTGGTGATACGGAAATCATGACCTGCATGTCATGTAAAACATGATTTACATGCCACGCTCATGGAATTCTCGCGGTAGTTTCGCTAGTTTGATATACACCAAATTTGGTATTCAGTGACGTGACTGAATGACGAGCATAAATGAGAAGTGGTAATATGGAAATCATGATATGTCATGTGCAACATGACTTGCATGCTACGCTCATGGTACTCCCGTGGCCGCTTCGCTAGCTTGATATACGCCAAATTTGGTACTGAGCGACATGATTGTATGACGAGCATAAATGACAAGTGGTAACATAGAAATCATCTCATGTCATGTGTAACATGACTTGCATGCCACGCTCATGACACTCTCGGGGCCGTTTCGCTAGCTTGATATACACCAAATTTGGTATTGAGTGACGTGACTGTATGACGCACATAAATGCCAAGTGCTGATACGGAAATCATGACCTGCATGTCATGTACAACATGATTTACATGCCACGCTCATGGAATTCTCGCGGTAGTTTCGCTAGCTTGATATACACCAAATTTCGCAATGAGTGACGTGACTGTATGACGAGCATAAATGATAAGTGGTAATATGGAAATCATGATATGTCATGTGCAACATGACTTGCATGATACGCTCATGGTACTCCCGTGGCCGCTTCGCTAGCTTGATATACACCAAATTTGGTATTGAGCGACGTGATTGTATGACAAGCATAAATGACAAGTGATACTATGGAAATCATGACATGTCATGTGTAACATGACTTGCATGCCACGCTCATGACACTCTTGTGGCTGTTTCGCTAGCTTGATAAACACGAAATTTTTAAGGCGAAAGCCTTTAATGCCTCATGCTCCCGTCCGTCCGTCCGTCCGTCCCTCCAGCCGTGCCTTGGCACAGTGCCAGGTGGGCGCCGGGGCGCGCAGACGGACGGCGGTCGCGTTGGACTCTACAGCGCTCGCGCTTTGCTTGCGTAGCGTCACTGGGCCCGGCGTCTCCAATCATGCAAAGAGGGAGACCCGCGCGTCACGTTGCATTCTAACCGACCCCGTCTCAGTGGGCACAGGCGTTCGAGGAACACACTTTGGAATTGACAAAGTGTCCGTCAATTTAAACTCTGGAACGCGGATGGCGTCTGCACGATGCGCAAAGCGTGAAAATACGAACGCATGCGAAACGGAGGCAGATTTATCTCGCGTCTCACTGCGATTCGAGGTAAATAATTAGGCGAACATACGTGGCAGGTGGTAACAAGAAAATCTTGGCATACATGTCATCTACAATGCAATTTACATGCCAAGCTCATGGTGCGCTTGCATCCAGTTCGCTAGCTTGATATCTACCAAAATTTGTATTGCGCGACGTGACTGTATGATGAACACAAATTATAGGTCCTAACATGTAAATAATGGCATGCGTATTATGTACAGCATGATTTGCTTCTTGCTGGCTGCTTCGCATTACATCGATTCCCACAGTGTGTGGGATCTGCCGGGTTTTTTTAGTCGTTGTTTCCCAGGTGCTTTAAGACATCGGACTTCACACGGCGTCTGAGATGCAGTGTCCTCAAGGAAGAGGTTCTACCAATTCCTTTTCCGCTAGTGCATCAGAAATGCGTCGTCCTGCCTTCGCCATACTCTGGCGAGGTAACAAGCTCGGGACTGTTAACTTCACACAAAATGAATTGCAATACATTGATACCTATTATGTGCAAGGTTCGAACAATGTGTGAATCACGTCCCACTGTATTTATTTATTTTTTCTTGTTGCTTGCTCAGGAAGCATTGTTCCATTGCTATCTTAGCGCTATCCCTTAAAAGGATCATGAGCCACCTCTGCGGCATTGAGATAACTCATTCTCCGAATAACAGGTACGGCTGTGAGGATTTCAGCCAAATCTTGCAGTCGGGCGCCGCTAGGAGGATTTGCAAGCGGAGCTCGAAGTTGCCCTTTTCTCAGGCTTCTTCATTTCATACAGAGGCCTGTGCTCGCTCTCTTAGGAGCTGCGGGTAGCTGTTGTTGGAGGTCATGCAGCAGATAGCATACTATTATTGCCCAATAGCCGCAATGAATGGAGGGAGCCATCTGGAGCAGATGTGCTTCTTCCCACTGGGTGTCACCACGTGCTGGCGCAGTGCTTTATGGACCGCTAAAATGGACCAACAGGAATCGCAACGGGACAGAGAGAGAGAAAGACTGCGTTTCATCAGGTGCGATCAAGGTCATGAATTGCGCTGACGGAACTTCTTTCCCCCCCATGGCATCCCTTCATGCGTATACCTTAAAGCACGCTCGTCATGACGAGGGACAAGGCGCTTAATTCGCGCGACAAACCCCTGTAACTCTGCTAGTTCTTAATGTATTAGAAGTTGTTCGAGGCTCAATGGCCTCGACCACAATAAAGTAATCAAAAATTACGGCTTGATGATGTCACCATGTGACATCATGGCGACAATATGTGTGACTTAACCATGAAATAACTATGGCGTCACATCGACCGAGAAGAAACAAATAGCTCACGGCTAATCACACGTTAACGAACACAGTAAGTGCGAGTGCTACTGTCACACCCTTAAGTCTTACAATAAGGTCGCTTTAATTTATGGTTTTAAGATTATTAAAAATGTAGTGCATGATAAAGTCAAGCTGCAGAATCTTCTTTTTTTTTGTGAATACTAACACATCGAGTAAATACGTTGTAGAAGCAGTCATGTTTCGCCCTAACACTGTCTCTCTGCCGCAGCCACTTTCGCGTCGTTCTGCAAACGCTTGGTATTTTCCTATCGATTGAATCCCGGTACTGTTCCTGGATGTATTTCGATATTGCGACCATCTCACTGATCGCTGAATTTCCCGCCACTGAGCTTCCCGTTGCTCTCATTCCGATATTCTACTGCAAAAGTTCCGCGCCATTTCCTGTCTATTCCGCTTTCTTGCTGCTGGAACGCCGCGATAAGGGAAGCTTTTGCGGAAGTTCCCTTTTTATCGCTTTGTTGCAGTTATTGATATTTTTTTCATATATTTAGGCTTACGCAACTGTTTCCTCTCGCCTGCTCTCAGTCACAATCGAAACCAGGCGCCTTTCTTTTCTGGCTCCTCCGGTCGGTGTACTACACGGTAACGCATTCCTCTTGACACATTTCTTTCTTCTTTTTATATGTCCCATTTCATATACGTCCTGGCACTTTTAAGATATCTCGCCGACTACACTGTCTCCACTTCTCGTTTCCCGCACTCATCCACAGGCAACAATAGTGGCTCTATGAATGCCTGAAAGACTGACCTAAGAAGTACGGGATTTGTGCATATTGTCGAACCTTGGAAACCGCACCTACAGACCAAGAACTTTTGGTGAGCACCGCAAACCTGGGCATGCATTACGCTTCGAAAACCGCAATATAAATGCGAATTTATTACAGCGTTAGCGGTGTCAATGATTTTATCTTTTGCCGATGTTCTCTGCTAAATGTTTTTTTTTTTTTAACAGGAATGTAATCACTTATGTGAAATCATACCTTCCATGTGACTTATTGTGTGGGTCTCGTTGCGCAGTCCTATGAAAAAATTGGGGGGACCCTTAAGCTTCGCCTTTAAGAGTTGAACGTGGTAGCGATATCCTATCCCTAGTGCGCACTTCAATCACTTAGTGCATATTATGTAATGGGTAGCATGCTTTAAACCACGAGCAATTATAAGCGGGAAATGTTTTCGAACTTGCTATGTACTCACTACGTGGTGTTAAGGGAATACGCGCAGTAATGTGTGTGCCTTTTGTAATGGGTGGCCGGTTTTGAACCATGATGTCATTATGATATTCTCATGTTGTGACGCCCGATGGCAATGTACGCTTGTACGACGCAACATTACTGCGATATTACATGTTGTATTGTGACGCCTTTATACAGGACGCGTGTGTTTGTAAAGCATGAAAGTTATTTTCACTGCATTTCCAAGCAGAGGAAGTTATTTTAAGTGTAATTCAAAGCAGAAGCGTGGCTTTGTGGTAGAACACCTTCTTCCCACGCAGACGGCCTGGGTTCGATCCTCACTCGGAACCTGAAATTTTTATTATTCATTTTATTCGCATCTTTCCCGATTTTTCCGTCACGGACAAGATGATGATTTTTCGCTCACAACCAACGACGCCGCCGCCGACGCCAACACCGACGCCGGAATTTTTGCGAAACGAGCTCTTTAACGCTATCACGTTAAAATAAGAAACCTGTAACGAGACCGCACATAATAAACAGACAGTGCTCTTCAGGTCGCCATTCATGACTTCTTCTTTATTGTCTTCTGGTTCCCTCCCTGTCCCCTTGGCATGAATTACGTCGTCTTCTTCGTCAACTTCTTGAGCTTGCTTCACTCCCCCCCACCGTTGTTTTCATCCCTCCTGGGATGATATTTGAAAACGTTAGCTATAGACGCTGACTCGACGATGCCGTTGGGGCCTATATACCAGACAGTCTTTAAGTGTCCCTGTTGGCTTGCTGTCTTAACAACAGGAAATGGCCCTCTGTGATTCGCACCCGAGTTCGGCAATCCTTTTCTCACCAGCACGAAGTCTCCCACCTCTATTGCTGGGTCCGCTGTATTCTGTTTTTTGTCGAAGTTCCTTTTCATCCGCTCTCGGTACTTCCCTTCGCTTTCTTCAGTTCTTCTCTCCTCTGTCAGGCGGATCTGCGCCTCAACTCCTAAGGTCTTGTCAGCTGGCAAATATGTTGGTTTTCCCGTAGCAGCAAACAGCGGTGTGCATCCTAGAGCCGTTGTATAGGACCGGTTATGATGAGCTACTGCAGCTTCCAGACAGCACTTCTATCCACCTGGGAAGTCCGGATACATACTTAAATACTGCTTGATGTCGCGAATAGCTCGCTCCGCTAGCCCATTAGCTGCTGGATGATACGGAGCAGTAAACCTGAGCGCCACACCTCGCCGCTTTGCCCACTCATTGAGTTGGTTACTCCGGAAGGCTGGTCCATTGTCTGTAACCAACACCTTCACATTGTCAAACATCTTGCGGTTTAGAAAGGAGATCACACTGTTGGCATCTTCCTTTCCAGCTTTTGCTGCCACCATCCTTGTGCACTCATCGACGCACAGCAGGAAGGCTCGAGTTTTTTTCACACTCTCAGATTTTTTTCGAAGTTCAGCGAAGTCCATGTGAATCACCTCAAACGGTGTAGTAGAGTGCTTTGGTAATACCATCTGTTGGGTTGGCTGTCTAAATTTTACCTTGTTGATCTGGCACTCATGACACGATTGCACATATCTTTTTGTGTCCTCTTTCATGCCGGGCCAAGTGAACCGTTTGGTCAGCTTCATGTAGGTCCGCCAGAAACCATCGTGACCACCCGAATGACAACTTGTGTGATAATGATCCAAAATTTTCGGAACTAGCGTAGGAGGCACTGCTATTCTTCCGGTTTGTGTGAGCTGTAAAGCTTCAGTGCCTTCCCAAAGTTTGGCTGCGCTTATTGTTTTCCATTGTACGTCAACAAGTACGATCCCCAATCTGGACATCGCGTCGGCGTCTTTCATTGAAGCTCCTGGGCGATGGTTCACTTCAAAGTCGAACTGTTGTAGCTCGCTTACCCACCGCGCGACTTTTCCTTTTGGCTCTGCCATTTTGAAAAGATGGGTAAGTGCCTCGTGGTCAGTATATAACTTGAATCTTCTACTTTCCAGGTATGAGCGGAAGTATCGAACAGCCTTTAGAACGGCGAGTGCTTCTTTCTCCGTTGTTGTATAGTTCACTTCCGCTTTGTTAAATGTGTAACTGTGGTAACCAATTACGCGGAGTTGACGATTGCTTGGCTGGCTTTCATCTCGCTGGTAAAGTATTGCTCCCGTGCCGTAATGTGATGCATCTGTGTTGAGCTCAAATTGTAGGTCAAAGTCTGGTAGTGTAAGGACTGGATCCGACGATATAACTCGTACCAGCTCTTTGTAGGCCGTTTCACAGTCATCTGTCCAGCAAAACGGTACATCTTTTTTGCATCAGTCTTGTCAAGCATCTTGTCTTAAGAGCATAATCTTGGATAAATGCCCTAAAATGTCCGGCCAGCCCCAAAAAAACACGCAGTGAGTGGACATCGAAGGGCTTCGCGAGTTTTGCGATGCGTGCCACTGATTCCTCCTTGGTGTTTTTCGTAGTGCCGTCTAGAACTCTGCCCAAGAAAGTCACCTTGCTCTTGAAAAATTCACTCTTCTTAAAGTTGACCTTGAGGTCGGCTTCTGTCAAAGCTGTGAGGACCTGGGCCAGATGTTGTTGATGGAGGGCTTCGCTTTTAGAATAAACGATGATATCGTCCACGTAGACGTTGCAAAATGTTCCAATGAAAGGGTGTAGAACCATATCCATCATTTTCTGGAACCAGCTAGGCGAGCTCTTCCATCCGAAGGGCAGCCGGTTGTACTCGTAGATATCGAATGGGGTTGTAAAAGCGGTGTACTACTTTGTATCCTCTTGAAGAGGCACTTGCCAGAAGCCCTTACATAGGTCGATCCTAGAGAGCCAAGAACATCCGCCTGTCTCGTCTATAATGTCATCTATTCTGGGCATAGGAAAGGGAATAAGATGCGTCTGGCTGTTGATGGCTCTGTAGTCCGTGCAAAGCCGAAGGCTCCCATCCTCCTTGGGCGCTATGGTTATTGGCGATGCATATGGCGATACGGACGGACGGATAATGCCTGCATCCAGCATCTTGCCAAGCTCTTCTTTCAGCCATGCTTTCTTTTCCCGGGTGAGGTGGTATGGTTTCTTTCGTACAACCGTTTTGTCATGCAGTTTGAACGGAACTTCAAACTTTGTTGTGCCTGGAGGATAGCCACCTTTGCAGAATAATTCCGGATATACTGTAGGGATGTCGTCTAACTTGGTCACAATGCGCATTTTGTCTCTGTTTCCCACAGGTTGCACATCTTGGCTCACTGACACACTGTCATCCCAGTGTATGTTAAGCTTCAGTAATTTCATGTCTGGACGAGAGAGTAGAAAGTCATACTCGATGCCCTCTATCACCAATGCCAGTATTTCTACGGATTGTGACTGGTACTTCAGACATATCCTTATCCATTCGCAGTGTTCTTTTTCTCGGCCGTCATATCCTCGCACAATCACAGTTCTGCCTCTGAATATGTCCTCGTGCTTCGCTTTACTTCGTTTTATCACCGAAACTGAAGCTCCGCTGTCTACAAGTGCTTGCATATTTTGACCATTTACTTCGAGTTCTATGTGCAGTGAATTTGATGACACAAGTTGGACGGTTTCACGCGTCGTAGGGGTAAGTTTAGAATTATTCCATGCTCCAACGCTGCATTCATCTTTCGAGGGCCTATTCTTCTTTACGAGAGTTGCGCTTCCTCTAACGTCAGAACTGACGCTCGCGAAATCCATCGAGTGCTTGTCGCTCAAGTAGCTAACGCTTGGTGTCTCTGAAATATCTTGTTTACTTTTAAAGCCTCGTTCAGCCCAAGGATGCGACAATAGCTTGAGTAGTTGGAGAAGCGCTTCGGGTGTTTTAGGACAGTGTATTAGAACCTGTCGTTGCAAATCTCTTGGTAAGCCATGTATGATAAGAGAAAGAAGTGACGAGGTCGACAATCCAAGTTCAGCTGTGCGAAGAAGTCGCTGTTTTTCGAGAAAATACTCGAGTGGCGTTCCATACTTAAAGCGGTAGAATATTGCCTCATGCCACCACTCAACCGGATTCTTGTTGAAAGTGGCCAGGAAACTTTCTTTCCATTTACCCCGAGGTTCAGGCTCCTGATTGCAATATCGCCACTCATGCCACCGTTTTGGTACCCCGCGAAGGAACTGTCGCATATTCATCACCAAGTCTTCGTCAGACAGCCATTCATTGTTTTTCGCAGCTTGTTCGTAGTAAGCTATCCACGCTTCTGGATTCTCGGACACATCGTCAAATACGTCTGGTTGTATTAGTCGCGATGGTTGCTTTGCCCGCTTCGTCAGCTCTGCAGCAAGAGTCTCAATAACAGTGTTTTGCTGCGAGATTTGCTGCTGTTGAACTGTAAGGGCTCGCAACACGGTCGTTAAGTCGTTAGGCGATGCCGGCCAGATCGTGGAATTCCTTTGGAGTGGTGTCAGCACCAGCTCGTTGAAAGTACTTAGAGGAATGTTTACTTTCACAAAAGCTCGCTTGGAAAGTTCCTCTGAAGACATGGAGCCTTCATTCAGAATGAGGTTCAGAAGCTCACCTGTAGTGACATATTCAGGAAGTTCCACAGCGTCGTCGTCCTCGACTTGGTATTTCTTGAATACCGCAGAGTCGCTGCGGTTGTCCACAAAGAAAGTCACCCACATAACGGCTCTTGTCGGCTGCGCCAAATTATCTAACGAGACCGCACATAATAAACAGACAGTGCTCTTCAGGTCGCCATTCCTGACTTCTTCTTTATTGTCTTCTTGTTCCCTCCCTGTCCCCTTGGCATGAATTACGTCGTCTTCTTCGTCAACTTCTTGAGCTTGCTTCAAGACCTATGCATAGTCATCTCATAGGTGGTAATTTTTCTTCATTTAGAAATATGCACGCGCGCACAATGCCACAGTTTGAGCACTGCGTTCAGTGAAAGGTTCCGTTCTTAAATATTCTGGCACTCGATTCGGAGGCTTCTGCGCCATATGAGATTGCAGCGCATGTCATGGAAACATGTACCCCGGCTGCAAGGGCCCGCCATAGTGGTCAAGTCGTTATGGTGCTCGACTGCTGACGCGAAGGTATCCCGGCCACGGCGGCCGTATTCTCGTTAGAGGCTAAAATGCTTCAGAGCCGTGTACTTACATTTAGGCGCAC